>CM060120.1:19262007-19279507 GCA_030522415.1 Channallabes apus
TTCTTGTTTCTAAACAGTTGCCCAGCTTCAATGATCTGTAGCTCAAAAGACCTTACAATAAGTTCAATGCCCGAGTGTGAAATACCCAGACAGCATGTAAAAGGAGATCACTGCACCATCCATCCAATCTATCTCCAATTTCTGTTTCCTTTGTGTTTATGCTAATGATTGTTTGGATGTAGCGGATCTGGAAATGATTGTGCTGCGGCCTGCTTTTTAAAATTAGATTAAAGTCTTCGTCGAAAATGGGTGCCTTCGAAACTTCGCATGTAGTGAAATTTTTGTAATTCCCCCCAGCCTGATGGATCGCATGCAAATGACTTCATTAGCATAGCTAAAAGCTTTTATTATAATTAGCATTTCCTCAATAGAATGCACAAGCATAGCGAGGATGAAAGTGAAAAAAAGACAAATTTGCATGTTTACCATTAGATTTCTCTTGTAAAAACTTTAAAGCAAACAATGCGTACTGTATAAATGGATAGAGCAAATTAATGAGGTGCATTCAATAAAGTCGTTTCATCCACGGGCTTTTTTAAGTGCTGCTGACGAGGAGAAGGGAGACGTTAAGGATATCCTCTGGTTTATTTTAAACAGCTTTCCTGGCACCCTGCTAGAGGAAAAGAGACACACAGCCACACTGCTTATGCAGGCTTGTCGGCTGTCATTGTTAGGGTTTTTCCTCATTCACAGTTTCTTCCTCATTCATCTGTTCCTTCTGGAACATTTTGGGATTCAGTGGAATAGCAGGGACGCTGGGAGCTGCAACACTCTTAAACACACTTTATGAATGTATCAGGGAGAAACAGTTCATATGATCAGTGTATTACGGAAATTAAGTGCCTGACACAGATAGAGTCAAAATGTTATTAGAAGTAGTCTCTTAATTAGGTTTGGCTGACAGCCTACTTGTGTGTATTTCTGTACATATTTGGATACATGGCAAAATCATTTAATTTATTAAATATTTATAAATTAAAATGCTTTGGTACTTAAGCTAAACTACGATGCAATACACAGTCTGACACCAATTAGCGGTATGTAGAATACAACAAGGCTGTATAGTATAAAGAACAAATATGGCTTGATTCCTCCTTTAATTGTCAAAATATAAGAATGCAAATTAAGCCACTGTTACAGTCTTATTAATTAGCCCTCCGACCCTAAAACACATAGCCCTTTATGCCTGTCCTTTTTAAAGGCCTCTGGTGTACCGCATGTGGGTCTCGGTGCAAGAGAGTGGCGCGTCCCGTGGTTGACACACAGTGCTCTCACATTTCCTCTCTGAGCTGATAAAAATCGGAATATCGAGGACTGGAATGCCGCTGAAATTGGAGCTCCAGAGCTTGCGTGGAGGGAGGGTAATCTTCAAGAGTTTCTGCTGTCAAATCATTCCTCAGTGCTCTCATGTCGAGCTGAGATATGGTATGGGGACAGTAGACGCTTTATCTCTGTCTCCATCGGCGTGATCTTTTTTAAATGGATACCTCCTAATCTTAGCACCAGCATGCCAGCTCCATGTCACTTAACCAGATTTTCGCTCAACAATCAGTGATTGGTGTCAACAAGACTGGTTTGTGTAAAACCAAGTCCAATGTCAAACCGTCAAAATGTAGACTGCTCCAGCTCATCACACCACTGAAGATGGCTTTTGGTTAGTGACTCACTGACTGATGGAAGCAGAAGCTTTTTCTGACAGATTTTCCACCCACTTAATTTGCCATCAATCAATTTCCACTGCTTGGATGTTAATGGAATATGGCGTCTTTGCTGGGAAATGGGCTACAACCAAAGGTCTGTTTTCGGAAAACCATGGGTCTGAACCGCAAAATGAGAGTAGTGTGGGGAGGGGGTGGCTGTATGTGAGGTGGTAAGACAATTGGGGCTGGTTATAGAAAGTGGGACAGGTAGTAAGGGAGAGAGTGAGAGGAAAAAATGTAAGATATGTGAGAGAACAGCATGGCCTTGGCACTAGGGCACACTAGTGACAGTAGGATTACAGAACACGTGCTCTCCTCAGCATTCCTCACTCGAAAACTTTCTGTGCATCTATATGTGTATATGTGTTTGTTTGCATGGAGATGGAAAGAAAGACAGTGAGAAAGAATGAGAGAGAAGCGATAGGGGGCTAATGAGAAGGGAGATTATCACACAGAGACTCTGAGCGCTCTGATTGTCAGCAGACTCATAATAAAGAGTTTAGTGTTCGGTTTCAAAAGAGAACCTATTGAAAACGCCACAGCAGGCGCATACACATGGCCCAGCAAAGAGGATCGAATGATCACAGTGGAGCATATGTGGTGAAGAGGTTAGCGCCACAGATGCCCTCCAGTACCTTCCAGTTATAATACAGAGGGAGAGAGAGTTGAGAGATCACAGAGACAGAAAGCAATACAGTTGTTTCAATGACCACAGACCATGAGGAATGTTAAACTGTTGTACTGGTGGTGAGAGGAGCTTTAAGGCAATAGGATAGGAAGTCCTAAGAGGAAATGGAATTGCAGACACAGAATAAAAACATTACAGCTTCACCGCTTACAGCTTACAAACTTTAAACTTTCACAGACTGTGTGTGTCTTTCAAAATAGGCTGTAATACTTGCCAATAATACACTGGCTATACACCAGTCATTCATAACATTAACAACACATAACATTAAGACATTTAAATTGCTTATAAATTATACACTAGGAAACTGGTGGCAGGATCATGGGAACCAATAAGTAGGGCTCATCCATGCCATGAGGCTCGAAGGCCAGTCTGTTCGATACAATCCCACAAAAAATCCAATGAAACACAAATCACTAAAATAAGGTCAATGATGACCATAATAGAAAGGCACCAGAGCATCCAGTGCACAACTGCCCGCCACACACGGACCCCAGCAGGCAAAAGACTGCCGAGCAGGGCCCCAAACTCCCTAGATCTCAATCTGATTGGGCACCCGTGGCATGCGTCTGACAAACAAACTCGATCCCAGAGGCCCTACCCCTCACCCCACGGCACCCAAAGGAACTGCTGCCAATGTTATGGTGCCAGACACCACAGCACATCTCCAGATGTCATGTGGAGTCATGCCCCGAGGGGTCAAAGCTGCCCATCTGGCACAATTAAGGGGAGCCTAAACAGTACACGGTAATGTCATGGCTGATCAGTGTATGTACAAAGATTTTCAGGAGATCAAGCAAAAATCGTTAGTAATTATTTATTGACAGACAAAGGTCTTTTAACAAGACTTGAAAATAAGGTAACAAGAAGCATTTATATCCTAATAATTTCTAGCTCAATCTTAAATTCTTATAATGAATCCAGAAGAGTGGGAATACATCCTGGATCTGATGCCATTACTGGACACCATGCACACACACACACACACACACACACACACACACACACACACACACACACACACATGCTGTACATACAGTACATATTTTCACATGAATTCACTCCTTAATCACTTACTCAAATGTTTTTGAATGTTTTTGAGAAGTTAGAGGAAACCAGAGAACCCAGAGGAAACCCACACAGGGAATACGCATGGGAATACAAATACAAACTTCACAGAGATAGGTTTTCTGAGATCATGACTGACACAGGCAGAAATATTTTTAAATCTTTTCCAATTTGTAACAAGTACAGGAACATTATCAGACACAATGTTTTTCATTGCTATCCTTCAATTTATTTGTAATAAACTAAATAGTCATCCTGTTCGATTAGATGCAACATTTTGCTTATATTAGTCACAGCTGGATTACTCTTCTGCACCTGCTCTAGATAAATATTTTTCAGTCATTAACAGCTTATTAGACTGCAGTAAAGCTAGTTATTTTGAGACATTAGATGTACTATAAGCAAATCTATTACATGTGATTTTACAAGTGCATCATCCTTTTTACATTAATTTTAAGTTTAACTTTAAATTAACTGATATTACAGTAACTGATATTTTTACCATGACTGCAACAGACAATTTTAGCCACAACTAGCGTGATCCTTGAGAACCGTCCTAGAAGTCATCATCTCGTCTAGATCAGCCGATGGGCGCTGCCATGATGCCTTTTTCTGTTTTTCTATTTCTGGGAGCTTTATTATGATTTGACTCTTTCAAGAAGACACCAAGGACACTAAGTTAATCCATTTCGTCATATTTGATTATATAAGAGGAGTGAACTTGTAAGCTAAATAAGGAATGCTTAATTAGTCAAGGCAGAAAGATTTACCCACTCTGTGGTTATTGTTTCGCTAACTCTTCCCACCCACAACTTTTATGTCATGTAGGAGTTCATTATTTATTGCATGTGTGATTTATTTATTTATTTATTTTTTTAAAAATGCTTTGATATGATAGTGGTGTAGTGGTTAGCACTGTCCCCTTGCACCTCCAGGGTCCGATTCCCAGCCAGACTCGATTCCCGTCTCTATGTACATGGAGTTTGCATGTTCTGCATGTCGGTTTCCTCCCACAGTCCAAAGATATGGGCTAATTGCCGTTCCCAAATTGCCTGTAGTGTGTGAATGAGTGTGATTGGCACCCTGTCCAGGGTGTACCCTGCTTCGTGCCCTAAGCCTCCTGGGATTAGGGTTGGGTATCGTTTGGGTTTTTTTCGATACCGGTGCCAAATCGATACTTTGAAAACGGTACCGGTGCCAAAACGGTGCCTGAACCGATACTTTTAAGCCACAAAATTATAGTGGATGACTCAAGAATGAATTTTTATTGAACAAAAAATTTTATGCTTAAAATTTAACAATATATTAAAAGTTTAAAGTATATATGAATATGTAAGCTTCAAATTTTAGCAATTCTTTTGCAGAAATTTCACCATATTTGCCTAAAATACGACACCTTTCCTGACTTATTGCCCTGCACAGGACATGCATAGCCTTCTTTACAATGGTAAATGTGGTCACTGTTGTAGTGCTACTAGTACAGGCTGGAAAGCCATAATTATAAACAGAATCCATGTTACATTAGTTTTTTACAAATCGTTTGACTATTTGTTAGCATGAATGCAAGATTTGCATTTTGCTATTAACATTACATTATTCTACTACTGAGCCGCGGAAAGGCTGCTGACGTCATCATAATCAGTGACTCCTTTTTGCTACAGTTGGTGTGACTGGGACTGAGGGTCGTCCACACTGATGGCGCCAGCTGTTGTCCACAAGAAAACACGGTGCCTCCGTCTGCTTTTAACTTTATTCCGTCTGCCCTCGAATGTTTCAGTAGATTTGACGTGTTTCCGCCTTTACACGCAACTGCTGTAAGACATTTGCTGCACGTCGCGGTCTCGGAATCCTTCCTTGTGAAATGCAGCCACACTTTCGTTGAGTTGTTTAATTTAGCATGCTAAGCTATCGGTAGACCGCCTGCTGCCGTCAGAGCGAGTGTAACGTTAGTTACTGCATTCACGCGCATGTCGGATGGTCTCTCATTTCCGGATGATTTGTGCTTTTAATTTTTTTTATTTAATCTAATAAACTATTAATCTACAAAAATATATGAATCTAGAGAACAAATATTTCAATCGACAGTTCAGGCATTTAAGTGGCACTGAAATGAGGCACCGAAATTCGCGTTCTGTTTCGGTCCGGTATATACCGGTTCTATAGGTACCGGTGCCGTCTTGGCACCGGGTTTCGGTATCCAACCCTACCTGGGATAGGCTTCAGGTCCCCGCGACCCTGAATACATGATAGAGAGCTTGGATATAGAAATAAATAATTAAGTTATTCTGTACAAGCAATAGAATTGGCGTACTCCACGGCCACGTCTCCACGGTATCGATGTTGATATTCAGTACAACAGAACAACTGGGAACATGGTTGTGCACAGGTCAAAGCTAACCCATTTCCTGTTTTGACATCATAGCACTGCATCCAAACTTGATGTTGTCTCCATATAGACCTAATATACAAAGCCTTACTGTACTGTATATTAAACTTTCATCACATGAACCAACCTGGTTAACATATTAGCAGCAACATCACAAGTTTATTCTTACTAAAAATGCTAATGTTAGCTGCAAAAGAGTCAATGTCTACATTATCTTGTTATATGAAACAACTTAACATTGGTGTTATAGCTTGTATTTAGCTTGTGTCAGGAGCAGTTAGCGGTGTCCTTGTACATGCTTCATTCAGGTTATTTCGTTATGTGAAGAAAATTGGTGATGTTCAAATTGGTTAAAATGCAATGCATGTTTTTATGAAATTTTTATTTTTTAAAAGTTTTACTTTTTATGTGAACCAAATATTGACCGTTAACATTAAGTATAACGATTTTACATTCTGTGGAACACAGACACAGTGTACCATTTTTACATTAGACATCAAAGAAACACACACTGTTTGGAATAGGGCTGCTTCATTGAAAGCATATGTTTCGAATACTACTGATACACACTGATAAGTGGACAGGGGACACTTTTTTTTGCATTTCCTAGACTTACAGTCTGAGTAGATTATATGAAACTATGGCCCAAAGGTAGATAAAACTGATCACACAACATGCATAAAATGTTGTGTATTTCCATATTATCTGCTAAAACGTGACAATGCTGATAAAGCATAATGCTCTCACTTTATTTGGCTTCCAGCCATTGATTCACATCATCTACCAATTTAATTTTATTTTCAGCTAAAACCACACAACTTTCCCTTTGTCTAATATGACTGTCTATGTAAGCATTTTTTTATGATTTTATAAAAAAACAACAGTTTCTACTATTAATCATGGGGAAATTTAGATGTCCAAAGGTGCACAAGAGCTGCTCTGAGAATTCAAGAAAATATAGAATTTGAGTTTTACAATTCTGTGTTAATCATGTCTCACCGCTGGCATATATACACGTTCGTTCATAACTTCTATAAAAAAAGAAATTATGAACGAATGTGTATCACCTGGAAAGAAGGAACAAACAATAAGAGAAAGAGTCCAGCGAAGAGGCAAAATGAGCGTGGCAAGATAATGAGACCGTGTTTGCTGCTCTTGGCCCCTGCTGCTGATGTTTGTCTTTGTGCGCTGCCCGGAGCTTCAGTGAAAGGAATCCTTGGAAACTCCAAACAATCCAATATTAAATTTCCTGTGCAATGCCACAGGGAGAAAAGGAAGCATGCACTGGGGAAAAGGAAGACAGAGCAACGGAGATAGACAAAGAGGAAACAGAGGAGAGATTCCAGAGAATGAAAAAATGAAGAAGAGAAGGGGGGGAGGGTGTAAGAGAGAGAGAGAGAGAGAGAGAGAGAGAGATTCATAGAAAGGAAGACCGAATATGGACTGGGAATTGGAGAGGCTGTTTTGAATGGAAAGCCCCTCCGTCCATCCTCGGCTCTGAGCCAAGTCTCTAACCTGCAGGTGCATCAACAACTGCGGCTGGCCAACAAGCTCCCTCACATCTACTATTACCCTGAGAGCTTCCATGTGGACCTCAGGCAGAAAGACACATTCCTTGGGGTATCTTTAATAGTTTAAATAACGCACAGCCCAATTTAATGATTAAACCCGTTGGTGAATATTTATTTTACTGAAAATGAGGGATCATTCCATCTAGAGAGTTGTGATTCATATTACACAGATTGGAATTTAAGGCATGTGTGGTGTGTGTGTGTGTGTGTGTGTGTGTGTGTGTGTGTGTGTGTGTGTGTGTGTGTGTGTGTGTGTGTGTGTGTGTGTGTGTGTGTTCCTGACTTTGTAAATATTTGCTAGTGAAACTCTATGAGCTGACTTCTTTAAACTCAGAGTACTGCTGTAATACAGGAAACGAAACATACAAATGTGTACACGATTCCGTAATCACATCTGAAGTTGCATCCCCTCTTAAACAAGTGTCATGTTTCCTACAATTTAGTGAAATCTGTTTTACAGGCATGACAAAAAAAACATATTGATACTGATGTGAAGCTTGCAGACTTAAAACAATACTCTCTCTCTCTGTAAACGGGAGTGTGTGTGTACAGAGAGGGCATGTCCAGCATAGAGCTCTGTCTGGGCCATCTGGTATCAATTAGGCCTAAGGGATATCAGATCCCTGTGCTGCATCAGCCTGGCTGGGTGGCCTTACTGCACACACTAACTTTCAGCAGCTCGCTATGATTGATAGGAGGCCTCGTTTGCTAACTCCCAGAGCACACACACACTAGTGTTAGTTCACCTCAGTATTTCTCAGGCATTAACACAAACACGGTCACTCAACTACTACTGAATATTGAGGTCAAACGCTACCCCTACTACTGCGCATGGTTTACGCCAAACTTGCTGTCATCACTGAAAATACATTGTTATTCCCTGTGGAAAAGTCAGACGAGCTACCATCTGCCACAAAACAGACCACGCTGGTCAAACCGGTAGACATTCTTTGCCAGCATTCAACTGTTCCTGTCGTAAGGTTATTAAATGAATTACTTTTTTGTTTAATAGTTTAAAGAAATATGGCAGCAAAAAGGCAGTTGTAAATTGGGAAGCTGGGCAATGATTTCCACTCAGCAAAAAAATTGCACAGCACTGTGTTTTTGTCAAAACAAGCTAGATTTTTCAGTAGGGTTCGCAAGTAATAACAGGGGTGGAAAGAAATCAGTAAGAAATACTACTTATACAATAGCATCAAAATAAAAATATCACCAATCAAGGAAGCATTCGCTTCAATTATTTTCTTCTGGCTTCATGACCATGTGCTAAAATTGTATGATCATCTACAGTATGCCTCTATCCTGTATGTTCTCAGATATGATCTCAGAACACATCAAATTAGAGTTGATATACTGTCTAGCTCGCCATGCTTCTCTTATCTTTCTCCTCTCCCTTCATGTCTTCCCTGTACATACAGGAAGCTTCGGAGAGTGAGCCAGTGAAAGTTTTGAGAAGTTTAACTGATCTCAAGATGAAGATCGTGTCTCCGGTTTCCTCCTACAGTCCAAAGACGTGCAGAATAGGTTAAACGTCATTCCCAAATTGTCTATTGTGTGTGTGTGTTTGTGCCCTGTGATGGACTGGCACCCTGTCCAGGGTGTACACCACCTCGTGCCCTAAGTCTTATGGGATAGGCTCCAGGCCCCTTCGACGCTGTACACTAGATGAAGATGAGTGAGCAGGTAAGTGAGAGTAAATGGAATCAAGTAAAAAAAAGAAAAAAAAACTATTAAATGTACAGTGGTGTGAAAAACTACTGTATTTGCCCCCTTCCTGATTCCTTATTCTTTTGCATGTTTGTCACACTTAAATGTTTCTGCTCATCAAAAACCGTTAACTATTAGTCAAAGATAACATAATTGAACACAAAATGCAGTTTTTAAATGAAGGTTTACGTTATTAAGGGAGAAAAAAAACTCCAAATCTACATGGCCCTGTGTGAAAAAGTGATTGCCCCACTTGTTAAAAAATAACTTAACTGTGGTTTATCACACCTGAGTTCAATTTCTGTAGTCACCCCCAGGCCTGATTACTGCCACACCTGTTTCAATCAACAAATCACTTAAATAGGAGCTACCTGACACAGAGAAGTAGACCAAAAGCACCTCAAAAGCTAGACATCATGCCAAGATCCAAAGAAATTCAGGAACAAATGAGAACAAAAGTAATTGAGATCTATCAGTCTGGTAAAGGTTATAAAGCCATTTCTAAAGCTTTGGGACTCCAGCGAACCACAGTGAGAGCCATTATCCACAAATGGCAAAAACATGGAACAGTGGTGAACCTTCCCAGGAGTGGCCGGCCGACCAAAATTACCCCAAGAGCGCAGAGACAACTCATCCGAGAGGCCACAAAAGACCCCAGGACAACATCTAAAGAACTGCAGGCCTCACTTGCCTCAATTAAGGTCAGTGTTCACGACTCCACCATAAGAAAGAGACTGGGCAAAAATGGCCTGCATGGCAGATTTCCAAGGCGCAAACCACTTTTAAGCAAAAAGAACATTAAGGCTCGTCTCAATTTTGCTAAAAAAACATCTCAATGATTGCCAAGACTTTTGGGAAAATACCTTGTGGACCGACGAGACAAAAGTTGAACTTTTTGGAAGGTGCGTGTCCCGTTACATCTGGCGTAAAAGTAACACAGCATTTCAGTAAAAGAACATCATACCAACAGTAAAATATGGTGGTGGTAGTGTGATGGTCTGGGCTTGTTTTGCTGCTTCAGGACCTGGAAGGCTTGCTGTGATAGATGGAACCATGAATTCTACTGTCTACCAAAAAATCCTGAAGGAGAATGTCCGGCCATCTGTTCCTCAACTCAAGCTGAAGCGATCTTGGGTGCTGCAGCAGGACAATGACCCAAAACACACCAGCAAATCCACCTCTGAATGGCTGAAGAAAAACAAAATGAAGACTTTGGAGTGGCCTAGTCAAAGTCCTGACCTGAATCCTATTGAGATGTTGTGGCATGACCTTAAAAAGGCGGTTCATGCTAGAAAACCCTCAAATAAAGCTGAATTACAACAATTCTGCAAAGATGAGTTGGCCAAAATTCCTCCAGAGCGCTGTAGAAGACTCGTTGCAAGTTATCGCAAACGCTTGATTGCAGTTATTGCTGCTAAGGGTGGCCCAACCAGTTATTAGGTTCAGGGGGCAATTACTTTTTCACACAGGGCCATGTAGGTTTGGATATTTTTTCTCCCTAAATAATAAAACCCCTCATTTAAAAACTGCATTTTGTGTTTACTTGTGTTATCTTTGACTAATAGTTAAAATTGAATTGAATTGAATTGAATTAAATGTGTTTGATGATCAGAAACATTTTGTGTGACAAACATGCAAAAGAATAAGAAATCAGGAGGGGGGCAAATAGTTTTTCACACCACTGTATTTATGTAAATGATGGGGGTTTTAAAGCACTGTAACGAAACAGTGCATGTGCATTCAATATTGAACCGTTTTCTGGCCATATGCACGAATAATTCTACACAGTTTGTTTAAAAAAAACTAACCATTTCCGTTTAACCACCCATTTTATGTTTACGTTAATGGCATATGGCAAACGCTCTTAATTGCTTCTAAGTTGTTATGAATTGCTTCCATGTTGACTTATTTACGAGATGACACTTATTTTATGAGTTTCTAAAGTGATATAATTGGAAATATAAAGAAGAACTTAATTTACAGGACTGTCCACCACATCTATGTTTTACCTACATAATGGCATAAGATTTTAAAGGTACTTTCACTCCTGTTAATTACACTAGCTGTCGGTTGCCATCTCTGTAAATAGTTTTTAGTTATTTCCGCTAGTCGTAGCAGGATGAGTTGGCAGAGGAAAATAATTGGTTAAATGAACAAACAAATCTTTTTTTTTTTTTTGCTTTAATAATTTTCATATATATATTCTGATGTGAGGCCTAGCTTATTTATGCTAGCAACTTGTACCAGTAAACACCAACGAATAAGTGCTTACGTCACCCACAAAGCGGAAGGAGACGCAAACAGTTAGCTGTGTATTGATTTGCGGGAGGTATAGCCAGGAGCGCTCACCCTCAAATTCTGAAATTCTTTGGATGAGTCCTCTTGCTCATCTTTATTGAAATTCACACAATTATCTATAGCATTAACTACACTGTGTAGTATGATAAGGTCATGGCGTACCATAATTGGATATAGTGTACCATTATTGAGTAGGTACTGTACAGTAGTGTGCCATTATTGGGTAGATGAGAAAAACAATATTAAGTAAGATTGCATTAACACTAAAGTATAAAATGAATATTGCAAAAATAATACAGATAAATCAAAACAAAAAATATTACAACAAGTTCCACCCCTGGCTAAAGAGTTTTAACAGTACTGTAGCTTGTCTCATGGGTTGTTGATTTAATTCCTGACTTCTTTGAGATTTGTTTTGAAAGTATAAATGTACATTTAAATTTAGAAATACAATATATTGTTTAGCAAACTGGTTTGCTTTATCCAAACTCAGCTTCCCGATTTTCTTAAAAAAAATGTTTTTTTAAACTTAGTGGACAAAAATGCGCCACTCGAGTCGAATTAGAACACCGACACTCAAAAAAAATTCTCTTTATCTATACATGCCTTAAAATTCTCGGTAGACTTGTCAAAAGCAGCACCTTCTGCTTGTAAACAGTACATGAACAGTAACAGCTTCCAAACGCATGAGTGAGTCATCAGGGAGAAAACTGAGACATAGCAATGTGAGAATGACCGTTTCAGTCAAGTGTGTTGCAGTACAACTGCCAACTGTTTACTAAGTTCTTAAAAGCTTTTACATGGTCAGTATAGACTCGTAAAACTATCAGAATAAAGCTTTTGAAGCTTTGGTTAAATATATGCTGTCTAGACAATAAACAAATACAATTAAATTAATATAATTAATAAAATAGAATAATCTATTACATATATATTTTTTCCCCTTTTTTTTTTATTGCACACCAGTTCATGCTCCCAGAACCACTCTTTCACAATTAACAATTAAAGGCCTGATATATGACAGATGCCTGTGCCATCTGGGGAAAAGAACTCACTGATATGTTAATCTGGTCATTCAGTGCATTCTGGTTGTCAGCTGACATTTTATTGCCACATATCATTGCTGGGACTAGACCTGATCAACTAAAGCAACCCCAGACCAGACTGCCTCCAGAAACTTGTACAGTGGCCACTGTGCATGATGTGTTTCCCTTCCTATCCTGTCACTCCCATAGTTCTGAAATACAGCAAATCAGGACTCATCAGATGAACTTTTCCTTTTCCCCCAAAGTCCAATTTGATACCTAGCAAATTCAAGCCTTCTTTGCTGATTAGTCTAACTAATTTTTTCCCCGACAACATTCTTCTACAAACTTGACAGATCTGATAATGTGTTGAGGGTTTATTAATCCAGTTCCAGTACTTTCAAATCTCCATAATGTTTTCTTTGCTTGATGCATTCCAATAATTTGACCCTTCTGAGACGGCGACAACAACTGATCAATGGGAAGTGATCAATGAACATGGCAGCAGTGACCTTCCTACTGTTGGGATGTGGTACAGTGGAACTGGAGATTTACAGGATGGTTTGTGCACCTAAAAAACTGCATTATGCAATCATGACAACATGGACCTGTATATCTCAGAGGAATATTTCCCACAACTGATAAAATCCAAAAAAGAGCAAAAGGAGGCCCTCCTTAGTATTAGTACGGTGTTACTCATAAAGAGCTCAATAAGTATGTTAGTTATGTTACTTATCATAATTAATATATATGTTTTAATCTCTCTAATTATATTATAGTCAGTTCAGCCAACCCTGCCATTTAATGTTGAATTCACAGAGGCTAGATGAACTGATTGTAAGATTTGCTAATATGATGACTGTCTGTATTTCCTCTGTACATGTGTTCCTCTCTCCCAGTGGCACTGCAGAGGAAATTTAATAGTCGGTTGTTTGGACTTCAGGGTTGTGCTCAGAACAAATTACAGGAATGACTGTACAAGCACACTGGTTTGTTTCATGGGTTTATCATAATTATTGTCTGATTATAGCTGTAAAACAATCAGTGATCAACACTGCTAATTAATAATGTAATAACCTAATATACATTATACAGTACATCAAAATAGTATCACCTTTTACATGTACATTCCTTTGTACAAAGGATCTTAATTAAGGATAATTAAAGCTTGTCTTCTTAAAGTCCAGCGTGGTTGATTTCTTGGATAAACTTGTCCAGAAGGTATTTAAGAATTTACTATAATTTAACAAAGAAAAACACATAATAAAACACCAGGTTCAATTAACCATCACTATATTAAAGTAATACACAAATAATTTTAAGATCACTATTTCTAATTGATCAGAAACTGTTTATAGAACAGTACACACACAGTAAATTATTTCGTTAGTAGTAGCATTCAGATAAACTGAGCACTGAGTACCAAAGTTCATTGCAATGCAAAATGACCAGTTTTGCTTTCTCCTGGCTGGAACTTTTTTGGTATTGATATTAGCAAATTAAATTATTAAGCACATGCATGCATTTTTTATTGAAATCTCCCACAGTTTGCAAGCCGAACAGATCGGGAAGATGCATTGTGCATCAGGGCCTACACTGTAGGTCCCCAGTCATGCCCCAGATACTGCTCAGCCATCCAGACGCACTACACGAGCCATAAAAATTAAACTGTAACATTAGAAAAAGTTGCGAACGTTAACTAAAGAACTTGCAAAGCAGCTAATAAACATTGTTTCAGTATGTGGCTGCATGCAATTCTGTGACGAGCAAGCGAGAGACCTGTAGCTTCAGGTTAATCCCTTTCTGCTAAATGAGCAGAAAAGAGAGGGTGGAAAATGAGGAAATGTGATAGAGAAAAGACAAGACTTTTAGAGAGAGAGAGCGAGAGAGAAAGAGAGAGAGAAAATTGAGAGAAAAGGCGACATTTCGAGTAAATGGCATCCAAAACCCACTCCAATTATCTTTGGCAGCCATGCCAGTGAGGCTGACTTAATTAAAGAGAGAGAGACGAAAGAGGGAAGGAGGGGAAAGGCATAAGGAGAAAGAGAGGGAGAGAGTGATTGAGGGGACAAACTCATGCATATCAGGACTGCACACAAAGCTGAAACGTCCACCACTCTCGTCTTTTCAATTCTACCTCAAAGGCAGTCAGAGAAATAATAATGATTATAATAAAATAGTAGAGACGGGGCCATTTCTCATGAGCAGCGTAATTGCGCAAGTTATATCCATTGTTTCTCTCGCTTTGTTATCACTCAGATAGGACAGAAACACCTATAATAGAGAATGGAAATGATTTGATTCCACGTTAAATCCCCAATAATCCTCTTGTGCCTTTTCCCTGCCTGCCTCCAACGTTGACCTTTTCTGCAAGATGCCTGTTGCCATGGAAACACCCCCCCCACCCACCCAAAATTGCATGTACTGAAGTACATGCACATAGTCAGTAAAACACAACAAACATAATTCATATAAGTGAGTGCACCCTAGTATGGACCTTCAACTTTTGCTTAACAGTCTAATTGCTTTCAGGCTTTAAGTACTTGGGGAAACAAGTCTATCTGGAAGAAGTTAATTTTAATTAAGTGAATAATAAAGCAATTAAGGAAAATGGTAAAACTCTGGAGATACGCAAACTTGTTCCCTGGTACTCGTACTTAAGTTGGCGTGTAAAGTTCACAGTAGTCATTAGTGTAACTAACCGGCTAATTAATTTCATTCTTAACACAACATGTAGTAAGACTCCCCATAACGTAATAGCTAAGCACATAATATTAAAAGTTCATGTTGTTGCATTCTAACAGCAACTTCTAACATCATTATTTCATTGTTCACCCTGTCACCAAGCAACATCTTCTAAATAGGGAATTCAATCACTCGTACGTAACTACAGTACTGTATATCTCACAGATATGAGAACAGGAGATTGATTATAATAAGTAAACTCCTCATCAGTGTACTCAGGTATCATTTACCAATGTATTATCATTTCTACTCTTGGGCATTTTTTAAACGTTTTAGTATTTAAATGAGGCTTCATTTGTCCTTTATCACCTGTAGAAGGACATCTGTTCTGTTCTCCCGTAATAGCTGCAGAGGTTAGAGAAGGTGAAATTATTCAAATTAGTAGATGTTAAAAGCATAAAATGAATTCACTTCATTTTAACAACTACCAGTGTCCTAATAGTTGCGCTATTATTGTAATGTTCACTGTTGCTGAAGTGGGTTCCCACTCAAAAAAGGTTGCAAAGGTCCCCAATTCAATGACCTTTGATAGGATTGTTGATACTATCAACCTTTTTAGAAGTGATGAATGAATATGTGCTAGTCTTGCCCTATAGGGTCTGTAATTTACGTGTTATGTGTTAATTTGTGTGTTTTTTCATCTTTAATGACTTATTTCAACTAAAACAATATAGTATTTTTATTCAGGGATTTTGACGCATTATTTTTTATTAATGCTATGAATATAGAATATTATCAGAATTCCATACAACTGACAAGTATCGAGATCCGTCTAGGTCATTATATCTCTGTGTACAGTATCTATCACTAAATATGAAATGGCATTAAAAAATTATTACTTTAGAAAATCTATACAGGATGTACAAAATTATACATTTTACACAAAAAAACACACTTTCCTGGAGAAAACTTTAACATGCTCACTGTAAATGGTTCTGTCATTGAAACATTAAGTAAAGAAAAGGAGAGCTTGACTAGCATGTGAAGAGTTGCATATAAATAAGGAGGTGAGGTTTACTGTACACCTGATGGAAATATTTAAAGAAAAATGTTTTGATTTAATTGGCTTGTCTGAACAGTTGTGTTTGTGCCAGGTTTTGTGATACACCAGGTCTGGATGGAATAAAAAAATTTTTAAATAAATGAATGAATGAGACATACAGTGGAACCTCGGATTACGAGTAACACGGTTTGCGAGTGTTCCGCAAGACGAGCAAAGATTTGTAATAAATTTTGACTTGAAAAACAAACAAGTCTTGGTTTTACGAGTACTGAGTTTCATGTATCGCGCATGCGCTTCTTGTTTTGATGCCGAGTCACGTAATCACAACTGAGCCAATGGTGTTTCTCTCTCTTGCGCTGTGGAATTGTGGGTAAGCGTCTCCTCTGCTGGGTCTTTGTGCACGTCTCTCACTGGTATAATCAACATCCGTGCACACGTGTACTGTTTACTATAACACTGTGACCACGTGTGTGCGCATAAAACATATTTTATTTTGTGTTTGTAAGCCCATGTGTACAGCGCACGTGTACTATTTCTTATAACACATGTGTGCGCGCGTGTAAATCAAAAGAAAGTCTCATTAGAGAGGTTGAAGGTCCATTTTCTACCTCTCTGCAGTTGTGTGTGCGCGCGCGTAATTTGACACTGTGCCTTTTCACACACACACACACACACACACACACACACACACACACACACACACACACACACACACACACACACACTCTCTCTCGCCTTTACACACCCCCACACCCTCTCGGCTTCAGACATACAGACACAAACACACACACACTCTGGTCTACACAGAAACACTGCTCTATCACATCTCTTTTCAAAGGTAAAGTGCAGGTTCGTTTGTTTGTTTTACTTTACAGCAGTGATTCTTCTTCATTAGCGATGTTCCTTGCAAATTTTTCTGACAAAACAGTCTTTCCGTTAATGAGCGTGTGTGTGTGTGTGTGTGTGTGTGTGCGTGTGTGTGTGTGTGTATGTGTGTGTGTCACACAGCGCCTTGAACACTGCAAAAATTGTTAGTCTAAAAATAAGAAACAATTACTACATTTGATAAAAAAATTACCTAAAACTAGTGAAATTATCTGTCCATGCAGCAAGTAAATTTTACTTGGTAAGAAATCTTGAAATAAGATTTTTAAATCAAGCAAACTGAGCAAACAAATCTTTGAGTTTGTCAAAGAATCTTAAAAGAAGTTTTATTTTGTGAGACGTCTGGTGAAATAACTAATTTAGCTTATTTTAAGAGCTATTCTATCCAATTTAGGATTTCTGGACTAATAAAGACAAAATTATA